>OZ017738.1:72375830-72388330 GCA_963969285.1 Odontomyia ornata
GAAGCTCAATTTTTTCAAGCCTTTTGTTGAGTTCAGGCGTATCAGGTGCGCCTGCCTGTGGTGTAGTGGCCTCTGTAGCCAATACGTAAGCCGGAACACTGTTTTTCACTATGCGGTTTGCTTTTTTGCGAGTTTGTAGAGTTGGGAATCCTTGCTAGCAGCCAGAATGCACCTGACGCTCACTGGTAGTCGTTTCATCCACAATATTTTGAGGATGTCTTCAGACGAATCCAAAGGTGCTAAATAATGCATTTCTTGAAGAAGTTGTGACGGCTGTTTTCCGTCGAGGCCTGCTCCTGTGAGCAACCGGTGTAGCTGTCGCTCCTTGGTGACAAGAAGCCGTTTGAGCGTACCGTATTTGTTCGTGACTGGTGGCGAACGGATAATGTCAAATACTTGCTGCAGGATATCGATGTCCAGAGTAGCGATAATGTGTAATAACGAGCGTTGTCAGACGTTATTTTGTTGGTGAAAAATTGCACCTCCACCTGCACAAACCAATGCGTCGGGTCGCTTCACCAAAATGGTGGCAATTTCACGTCTTTGACAGAAGCAACTTCCGCAAATGGTGGAAAGTTGGTTGCTGCATCAACCAGTGGCAATAATTTGGGCGAAGATATCATGTCCTTGCTTGGTTCATATAGCGCGTCGAGCAACGTGTTGTTGGTGCGCTTTGCCAGCGGCGGTGTATGTTGAACGAACATGCCGGTTGTCAAGTCATCAGTCGACATTTGAATGGGTGCTCCCCTAGCCGGGGCTCACGATGATAGGGTCACCAGTTGTAGCTGCCTTGAATTTCGTGGATTAAGACGTGCACAATGCAATCGTTAAATTCATTTAATGTGGTAAATAACAATTTATTGCAAAAATCTAAATATATAACCGTTCGTCAAATGGAACTACTTGTCTGCTTCGCGACCAAAAGCCAAAGAGAACAGCTGATGAGTAGTCTTCTTGTTGCTAGCTGATTGGTTGCCAGATGTGTCAAGTCAAACTTCCTCAAGATGATGTCAGCGCCACTCAGCGGTAGAAATAGTTTTTATGATCGCCACAACATTTTTTTAGTGGTGCCATCTGTGAATGGGTTGGAAAGCTACATCCCTTCCTGACTTCCAGTGTAAGTTTGGTGATATTCGGTTCAGTGAAAGCGAAGTTATTGCGTCTAAAGTGCCAGTATGTTTGTGTCATCGGTACAAAAATGAGTTTCGAACAAAGAGCTAATAAAAAATTTTGTTTTAAAATCGGTCAAACGTTTACCGAATCATTTGAATTGATGAAAAAAGTTTATGGCAATGATTGTCTATCTCGTGCCAGATCTCATGAATGGTTTACACCTTTCAGAGATGGTCGTTAGGATATGAATGACGATGAACATACGGGCCGCTCAAAATCAGTGATCACAGAAAACTCCGTCGAAATTGTCGTGAATTTATCAAAAATGAGCTGAAATCATTATTCAATTTCATGTAATTGGAGTTGAATGTCTCCAAAACATCGATTTATAGCATTTAACCAATCATTTGGGTTGGTGCACGTTTTGTTCCTTTTTCGTCATAAAAAATCCACCCATGTGACTGATCTTTTTACTAGAAATCGCATTTTAACCATCAATCACTCACCGCATTTGCCTGATATGGCTCCCTGTGACTTCTGCCTATTCGGAAATCGCATTTGGCCATGAAAGGAAAATGCTTTGCGTCCATAGCGGGCACCCAAAAGGTTTGTACCGACATCCTGGACCGTGCAAAATAGTGTATCGAGGCCGGAGGAGACTATTTTGAATAAATAAACTCGAATTTATCAAAACAAAGCTCCTGTCATTCCTATTTTAGCTCAGTCTCGTTTATTTTGGAAGGCACTTTGTAATAAACCTACGGTCTGGTTCAGTATTTTATGCTCAATCAATTAAACAATCCCTTTCGGCTTTCTTCCACTAATTTTATCAGCTAGTTGCGTTTGTTTTGAGCGCAAAAACGATACACCAGAAGGAGAAAAATTGGCCCAAATCAGGCAAATGGTTTGTAATCTAGAAATATGTAAGCGCACGTCGTCTCGTACAAAAACTTGTTTTAGACGACAACAAAACAAGCAATTGATAGTACCTAAATAAATGTAGTTGAATTTGAGTGGACTCGAAACTACTTCTTTGATGTATTTATTCTGTGTCTATGACTAGTCGCCATGAACAAATCACAGAATAATTAAATGGTGTAGTGAGATTTCCAAATGATAATCTAATCTTCGATTTTCTTCAATTAACTGAAATTTATATTACCTACTAGTTATCCCCCAAAGTTATTACATATTAACAATAATGATAAACTAAAGAAAACTTCTAAAACATGCTTTGTGAATATTTCTTTGAACTAGAAAAAGCAATTTCACCTTCACTGAAAAAAAAAAATCATTAATAATTGGAAATATGTGAATCATAGAACGAATTTCATTAGAATTTAGTCGACTACAAATATAAATAGCAATAAAGTATGCAAACTTTCAAAATTTTGTGAATGTCTTTTGAAATCTGTTAAAGTCAAAATTATTATCTAGCACATTTTTTGCGAGCATGCTTCCCCTACGACTAGTAAAGTAGAAAAGTTCAAACAGCGTTAATAGTCAAACTCCTTAGATTAACTTGTCTTTCAAGTTTTCGACCCTTTTTATTATCCACCAAACACTTGAATATAAATACCCAAATCCAAGTGACCTTTTGGTTCATTTTCTTTTACTTATTCTTTTTTAGTAATTTGAAGGTGAAATTATTATTCAACAGAGAAAACATCCCATAAACCTAAATACAAACACCCTACACACATTTAAAACGCCAACTAAACAATTTTCAGAGCACAACAATGCCCGTCCTGTCACTTCACAATTCATATAATCTACCATCGGGATCAGCCAGTTACTCTTTAGGTCTAAGCGGAGCACCCGTCATGCCCTCATACACGCACCCCTCCATCAGTGGCGTGGTCGGAAGTGGAGTGGGCTCGGTTCTCGGTACTGGTCTGACAGGCACGTCAACTGCAGGCACATCAATGTTTCCACAAATCGGAACACTACCGTCAAGTGTTTTGACGAGCGCACTGCCACCCAGCTTTGGAGTTGGAGTTGGAGGATCAACCTCGTATACGACGTACTCGAATCCAATCCTGACGTCGAAGCTGAAACCACTCGACGAAATTGACCTAGGTGTTGGTCGATTTGGCAATAGAGCAAGTTCACCGTGTTCGCCCATCCCGCCGGCTAGTAGTTGGGGATTGGATGGGTTCAGTGATAGTGTGAATCCTAGCTACATGCCACGATCATTAGGACTTGGAGGTTTAGACTTAGAAAGTAAGTATGAACATTATTTTCTCGAGTTTGATTTTTCTTCCGCATGATATGCTGCACATTTCAGGCTTTATATTTCAATAGCCTTGGAAAAAGATAACGAAATTTAATATAAAATCCAAAAATCTAAAAATGAATACTTAAGGCTATTGAAATATCCTTTTAATTTATATTCGCATAGCACAACCAAAAACCAATTTTAATCGTAATTTGAACCAAGATGCCTGTAACAAGGTAATTTGAACATTTTCGACCTTCTTGCATCAACGCTTCAAGTTTCAGCACGTATGTATTTTTGAAATTTTTATTGACAATGACAATGCTGGAATTCGCTCCCTTTCTGAAAGAAATTTGAAATTTAGGTAACGTGCGTATAATAAAATCAAAAATTCAACAAAATCTTCGAGAATTAATTTTGGAAAATTCTAAATAATAGGAAAAATTTGCCCACTGTAAAAACCCCATTAGTCTTGCTTTTATCGTAATAGAGCCTCATTGATGAGAGGACTACTAGTATATATGTAACCTCGATCTGATTGGCGGGGTAAAAATTTTACCGACGAAAATTATTCAACATATCGACAGTTTGTATGGAAAATCTTATTGTTTAAGTCCACCCCCTTTAGGATAGTGATGAATTTTGACGTCCATACATTAGTTAGATATACGGGTTTCTCCTTCCATCGATATCTGGTACAGTCGGTCACAAAAACAAATAAAAGAAACTAAACGAATAAAGCAAAAACATATAGGCTAAACTACCCTAATCTAAATCTTAAGCAAAATATATTTATTAATGTTCATATTTACTGATGATATCTGAAAAGGAGAAAAAAACCTTTAGTGGTTATTTACGTTCAAATTTTAACAAGCTACATCACCCACTTTATTGGGGAGACTTCATTATAAGTGCATATTTTATTGCTAATCTATTACGGATCGAAAATTGCATTACTCCATCCCTTCACCAAAAAACGACCCCATCTACCCCTACCGCGTAGTTCATCCCGGGAAACTGACAAAAGCTGTAAAAAAATTTAGCGCACTGAATAAAGACAGGGGAAGTTATTGTTGAGCACTTAGACTTAATCTATATCCCCACCCCTTACTTCAAGAACCAATGCAGGTAGAGATTTTATTGAGGTGAAATATCTTCTTCTTTTTCTTCGTGGCACAACAGCCTCTCTCGGGCCTTCGCTTCCTGCAACAAGTGCCTCCAACTGTCTTGGTCCATTGACCGCGTCCTCCGATTGTGAACTCTGAGCAGCGATGAACTTTCTTCATCAACCGAGTCAGACCAGCGTTTCCATCAGTTTTGCTACTGCTGTCCGCCTCTGAGTTCTCCCAACGAACACTTTTTTGGGTATCCGTTGTTCACCCATACGATTCATATGGCCAATCCATTGCCATTTCCGCAGTCTTACAATCGTTGAGACCTCCACCTCGTCAAAAATTTCATACAGCTCATGGTTGTATAGAATTCACCATTGGTTCTCGTCTGGTTTCGCCCCTATTATCCGCCTCAGGACCCGTCGCTCAAAGGCGTTCAATATATTTGCGGATGCTTGGGCTAGGGTCCATGTTTCACACCCATAGCATAACCCAGGTCTTATCACAGATTTTCATACTTGGAGCTTTGTTCTCCTGTGTATGCAGCTGGTCGTTAAGATCCTCAAAACTGAGTGAAATATTTTATTTGCCAGCTGTATTCTTCGGCGTATATCGTCTCTTTCATTACCGGTTCTCGTTATTTTGGAGCCAGAATACACGAATTTACTCACATTTTCGATACTTTATTCACCAAGTGTGATATTTTGTGTGCTTTAGGTATTTTTTCGACTGTGTCATGAGTTTTGTTATATTTTAATTGCTTTGTAGCCCTAATAGTTTTGTTTCGATGTCGAGTTTCAGGAAGAGCTTTTAGGCAGTTTTTAATGTCCGTGACAAAATGCTAATTTCATTCGCATAGGCTACCACTTTGCTCGACTTGTATAGTAATGTGCCTCGTGTATCGACAGATAGCTTTCTTATGACGTACTCTAGAGCCATATTAAATAGCAATATAGGCAGCCCATCTCCCTTATTCCGTCCGATATTTATGTCGAAGGCATCGATGAGTTGGTTATTGAGGCAAACTTCGGAAGTTTTCGATATCATTGTCATTTTGGTAAGATGGTCTAGTTTGGCTGGGATGCCAAAACAAAGCCTTGTTTGGCACAGTATATACGGAAGGAGCAATCAAATTTCTCGTTGCCTAATAAATTAGCAATAAAACATGGACTTATAATCAATGCTCCCTAAAGAAGTGGGCGATGTAACTTACAAGCATCATTTTGTGTCGATACACTAAAATTTTGTTGTATATTATTGACTCAGGGGATTCTCATATTTGTTGAGGCAATCATTTCATCGGAGAATGATTTAAGGATATAGCCTCCACAAAGACAACAATGACAACGGCCAGCACCTCATTGACTTTGTGTGCAGCAGAAATCTAGTCATACCTTCGTCATGCTTCCCAAATCAACGGATACACAAAATGACCTGGGCAATATCGAATGGCAAAACACAAAACGAGATTTACCATGTTCTGATCCAACAACTTTAGACCTTGAGTATTCTTGGCGTACATACATACCGAAGAGCCAATTGTAACTCGGTTCATTACTTGATCAAAGGCTCTAAATGGCGTGTGTGGCCAAAATTTTCACGGAGACCCTCGACAACCAGCTAGCTCCCATCTTATCAGACACATGCCTGAAAAAAAGCATGCAGCTATGGGTGGAAGTGGAAGTGACAATCAAAACCGTGGTAGAATAGGTAATCGGACATCAAGCCCGGCGCAAAAGAAATGATTGGTTCAATGACGAATGCTAGGATGCGCTAGAATAAAAAAAAATAGGCGTATAGACTATATCTTGGTAGAAAAATCAGGACGAAAAGAGAAGATTGTATAAATCCCATAAGAATCACAAATAAGATTATTACGAGTAAAAATAAAAAGGAAAATACTATGACGACCAATTGAGAAACATCAATGTAAATCTAGCTATCAACAACACAAAACAAGCATACAAAGTAGTGAAAAGCCTGCAGCTACGTTATTCGCCCAAGACCACACCCTGCCGTGATGACATCAGCAACATCAACGCTGATGAAAACAGGAATTGCGAAAGATGGGCATCATATTTCAAGAACCTCCTTAATCCCCCCGCACAGCTCTAGAACATCGGGGCCTAACGGAATTCCCGGAGAGCTTTGAATGGACCCACAAACTATGGATGAAGTTTGTTCGACTATCAAAGCCCAAAAGAATAATTGATTAGACTCCAGTAAAGCTCATTGGATATGGTGACAGGGGTGGTCAGAAAGCCATCCACGAAGTCATCGAGGACATTTGGCAACAAGAACATATGCCAAACGAATGGAGCTAATCAATTATATTCTCTTCTCGCAAAAAAAGTGACAAGCTCCAGTGCGAAAACTATAGAGGCATATCACTACATTGTGCGGCGTACAGAATATTTTCAAAAATCTTCGAACATAAAATCAAATCATATGTGAACAATATTATTGGGGAGTATCAAGGTGGCTTTAGAGCAGGGTGATTGACAATAGACCTACTGTTCACAATGAAGTTTGAGAAATGCTGAGAGCTTAACATAGACGTACACTAAATACTCGTTGACTATAAACAAGCATACGAAAGTATTAATCGTAACGTACAGTACCAAATAATGATTTGCTTTGATATCCCAGCCAAATCAGTCCATTTTACCAAAATGACAATGATGTCAACAACCTCCCAAGTCCAAGATCAATAACCAACTCACCGATACTGTGACACAAATATCGGAGATGGGCTGACCCTTGCTATTCAATTTGGCTCTAGAGCACGTAATTAGAAAGCCATCTGTAGATACTCGTACAAGTGGTACGTTACTATACAAGTCAAACCAAGTGGAGGCTTATGCGGATGATATCAACATTATGCCAGCCATGGTCGCTAATAACCACCAGAGAACTTTTCTTCAAACTCGACAGCGAATCAAAACTAGTCGGGCTACAAATCAATGAGAAAAAAACAGAACTCAAGACGCAGTCAAGGAAAAATATCTCAAATACACAAAATATTATACTTGGTGAACCAGTAAGGAATGAGACAAAATACACTGAAGAATAAAGCTCGCAAATAAAATATTTTATTCAGTTTTGATGATCTTGAAGACCTACTGCATACACTCGAAAACAAATCTTCAAGTAAACGAATCTAAAATAAGACCTTTGCTATATTATTGATGTGAAACAAGCATCCGTAAACATTTCGAACGCCTTCAAAAGATGGGTCCTGAGGCGGATAATTGGAGTGAAGCTAGACGGGGACCAACGGCAAATTCAATACAACCATGGGCTGCATCAAAATTTTTAACGCGCCTGAGGTCTCAGCGGTTACAAGGCTGCGGAAGCTGCAATGGATTGGCCACGTGAATCGAATGGAGGAACAACGAGCACCCAAAAAGTTATTTGTTGGGAGAACTGAAGGGTGGAGACTAGTGGAAACCCCGAGGAAACGCTAGTCTGACTCAGTTAATGAAAACGTCCCTGCTCAGATTTCGAAATTGGAGGACGCCGTCAATAGACTGAGATAGTTGGAGGCGCTTGTTACAGGAAGTGAAGGCCGAAGAGGGACTGTAGTGCTACAAAGAAGGAGAATCACTACAGTTTTTTCCAGCGCTAGGCTGAATACGCGAGCAGGCATCAACAGGGTTGAGTCAATACCAACATTTTGAAATATTATCTAAGACTATTATATTCGTTTATCAGTATTATCATTTTTGAACTAATATTTTACTCATACTCGTATATCTCTGATATTCATTTAACTAGAAAGTGTATTCCTTGCCTAAGTTCCACCTGTTCTACTGTGTCCAGTGATAAGCGCTGCAATATCATCCGCATGTTGAATCAAATGCAATTCATCTGTTTGCTAACGTCTCAGTAGACCATTGCATGAGATGTTCCACAGGTCTGGGCTAAGGATGGAGCAACTTCTATCGTTCAATGGTGATAGGTTCTTCAGGTATTCACTCTGAATTCACTTCAAATATTCTAAAGCCTGAATCCTCTAACGTTTCAAGAATATCTACCAATTTAGTGCAATTGAAGACACTCCTAAAATCAAAAGCTACCAACAGAACTATCCGTCGGGTTACACGACTGTGACGCTCTGCCTGTTGAACAACACTTACCACCTCCGCAACGACATCAATTGTCATGGGCACTACTTTGAAGCCATAGTGCCATGGAGATAGGTTCCCAGTAGCATGCATTGCGTCAGTTAGTCTTCCCTTGATGAGTTTCTCGAACAATTACGCGGCAGTACTTAGCATACATGACAAATGATAACACAAGATCCTCTTTTACCTCAATAAGCAGCTTTAGCCTTGCTACCTTCCAAAGCTTTGGTAAGACCCTGTTACTAAAGCAGGTATAGAATGCATCCTTGTGGTGCCTTGTATTTTCATGTTGCAAAGATACAATTCTGTGATAAGACCTCTGTTATGCTATGGGTGTGAAACATGGACCCTAACCCAAGCATCCGCAAATATATTGAACGACTTTAAGCGACGGGTCCTGAGGCGAAAAATCGGAGCGAAGCTAGACGGGAACCAATGGCCAATTCGATACAACCATGAGCTGTATGAAATTTTTGACGACCCGGAGGTCTCAAGGGTTGTAAGACTGCGGAAGCTGCAATGGGCTGGCCACATGAATCGTATGGACGAACAACGAATACCCAAAAAGGTATTCGTTAGGAGAACTGAAGACCGGAGACCAGTGGGGAAACCGAGGAAACGCTGGTCTGACTCGGTCAACGAAGACATTTCATTGCTGCTCTGATTTCGAAATTGGAGGACGCGGCCAATGGACCGAGACTATTGGTGGCGCTATTTGCAAGAAGCTAAGGCTGGAGAGGGGCTGTAGTGCGAAGAAGAAGATACAATTTGGTTTTGGAACACATATTGGCAGCATTTGTTCACTACATTTCGCTGGTCCTGAATTTCCACATCGTTTGTAGAACAATGCTTCCCTCAGAGCATGAACTAATTCGCTCGTAGCATCTGTAGTGCCCTCTCTATTATTCGCGTAGCGCGGTACTAACTTTTGCATCAATGCTGTACCATTTTCCAGCGATTCGCGCACCATCATCACTTTGCGGAAAATTAGTACGTCCTGCATCATTGCTGCGCCATTGTCCCCGATTTGTGCACCACTATCAGTTTGTGGAAAACTCCTGTGCTTCACATTGTCGTGACAATTTCTACCATTGTTTCTAACCTTTAGCTTAGCACCAAGCTATAAATCGATTGTATCCACCATTGCTTGCCCCTTAGTTCCACTTGGCTCCAGTAATTCCCCGCAATGTTTCACGTATTGCTGTTGCCCAAGTGTTCATTTGACCGCTACTTTCACCACCGCGTTGGTCCATGTCGCTAATCTCACCTTCGTTGGTCAGTCCATCGCCTGATTTTCCAATGTCATTCCTTGCTGGCCACAATCTCCACCTCTCCATTTCGGCCATGATTTTAACATCGGATACCACTTGTGCACCTTTCGAGTCCTTGGCGTCCTCCACAAAATAGTTCGGGGTTGATTCTGTGCTTTGCTTTGCAGCTTCTACGCTCACATACGTCGTTGACATATACATTTCACGTGCGCTCGCACCCATCTTCCTCGCGACTGTCATATTGTTACATAACCAGTATACCCTAGGTATACTGGTATGAACTGGAAGCTCGATTTGATGTGTATCGTATATACATCACCAAGGCTCCCTTGGAGAGATCTCTCTGTAAGAAACTTTCCTGCTACTCTATCCATCTATACTAGAACAACAAAGGCAAGTGTTAATTTCAGGGAATTATTTTTATTTTATTGCTAAATTTTCTTGTACGCTTACACGTTGCTTACAATTAACTACGTTTACTTAGGTTTTTATGATGTCGTTCGATGATTCTCGATCAACGTTGAGTGAATCACTCCTGACTTTAGACCCGCTGTTCATTGAGATCGGTGGAACTTGTCGCGCTTCCCATGTAAGTGTCAGGCCGTAGAGTGAATCGGAGAAAACGGGTGGCCACACGGCGTGAAATGCCAAAAGGCCGATTGAGGTCCGCGGCTTAAGCCAACATCTCACACTTTACCATCTTTTGATCACCGATCAGCACTTCCAACTTAAACTAAAACCACAGATGTCACGTCACTACTTGAGTGATTAAATTAATGAATGGGTAGCAGCACACTCCCTACTGTACTCGAACAAGATTGTTCGCCATAGCTAGCTCAAGAACTTTAAATAGCGTTCTTTCATGTGCTTTCAATCTCAATTCTCTTAAAAGGTGCTGAGTAGCCGAACACGTGTGCTCTCGTTCCATGAAAGCTTTTCCTCCCTGCTCCGGCTCGCTTGCTCGGGTGGTGAATATGCGAAACTGGGAAAACTGAGCGGAAGAGTGCTTTTCGCTTAAGCTTTCGGCTTTCCCACGATCTTTTGAGGTGAATTAGTGAAACTGGGGACATTTATCAAAAGGACGTTTACGCCAGAACTTTCAGTTTTCCTTTCAGCTTCACTCTCTTTGAAGCACACCCAAAGCTTGTCGTTTACGATGTGATAATCGTGTGAAGTGCATTGCAGGTTAATCTTTTTTATTTACTTTTCGTTCGCTTATTTACTTTTACGCTTGATCATTGGACGACATGCTTCAATAGCAATGGGCGTATGTGCTTGTTTGACTAATTTGATTGTTGAAGTGCGAGTACATAGGTAGTGTTTGCTCGCCCGCAACTACTTCAGTGATGAAGAGTATGTATACACGAGTATGTTGTATTTGCTCGCTCGCAATAATACCCAATGTGTTATTGTCTGCCATCTTTGCACGCTCCCTCTAGACGGCAGTCCACTCTGCTTCCGTCTTACGCATTGTCGAGTTCATGTAATTTTTGCACTCCTCAGAATCATGCAGTGATAATTCTTTCTCATTGACTCCTTCGATATAATCGTTCGCTTCATGTGACAGTGATTTCTCTTCTCGACCACTGTTATTGTCGTTGTCACTTTTAGTTGCCATGATTGTAACACAGATATATTGCGGGCAGTGATATGGATTGTGAACATTAATGCCTTAAAATCAATAACGTGCGATTTGAACTCCCTATCCACAATGAAGGCCACTCCAAATTGGTCTGACTCGGTCGACGAAGACAGTTCATCGCTGCTCGGATTTCGGAATTGGATGACGCGGTAAACGGACCGAGACAGTTGGAGGCGCTGTTTGCCGGAAGCGAAGGCCCGAAAGGGGCTGTAGTGCTAAGAAGAAGAAAATATGGATTCTACCCCACTTCTGGTTTGTAAAAAAGACGATGATATACTTGTGAAAAATGTCAGTTCACTTGTAAAAGGGATTTTGAAAAGCACAAAACACTCAAACAGTCCAAGTACTATAATATTAAACTTTATTAGCTAAATATGGCAAGCTCATGGCGTGCGCGAATGTTATAGACTGACCAACCACTTTTCTGTCGAATTTGTGTTGAAGTTATGTGTGGGCGATTAGCGCGCCACTAAATCGATTCTAGCGCACAGTATGAGTTTGTCGTTACGGTTTGAATTTTTTGTCACGGTTTGAAGTGCACACGGATGCAAGTACAGATGGTCTGGAGGGAGTCTTGATGTAAAAAGAAGAAAACAACAAGCTACACCCTGTAGCCTATTTTAGCAGAGGGACCAGCATTTTCATAGTTGTGAGCTCGAAACACTAACTGTGGTGGAATCGTTGAGCCGGTTTCAATTATATCTACTAAACAAAAGATTTTCCATCGTAACTGATTGCAACATCCTAAAGCCCATAACTAATAAAGAGGACCTTCACCAGCGCATTCCTAATGGCTAGTGAAGATCCAAAAATTTGACTTTGATATGGTCTATCGGTCAGGTGGTCGGATGGGTCACGTAGATGCACTCAGTCGATTTCCTGTAGGCGAAGCTGACGAAGTACATGAAGCAACTATGGAGGTACTGACAGTTGACTTAGATGAGCAAGATTGGCTTCTCACTATCCAGAAACAAAACCCACAGCTCCAAAGAATTTACAACGTGCTGAAGAATCATG